>JAHDVE020010491.1:0-23450 GCA_022606495.2 Halesus radiatus
AACGCATAGCCCCGATCTGCTAGCTCGCCACCCCGATGCACGGGTGCTGCGCCTTGAAGAGGGCATGATTACCCAAGCTAATTGGGCGGGAGCTAGCCTTTACCGTGGTGATGCTTCAGGCGGCAATTTAGCTGGAAACCTAGGGGGCAACCCAGGTGCCAGCTCTACAAGCAGTTCAGCTAGCAACCCGCTTGAGTCCTTGCCAGAAGAGGGGGAAGCATAATGCGTATGGTTCTGCGTTTAATTAGGCAAGCCCTAAGAGATGTTAGCCTAAACCCGTGGGCACAGTTGCTTACCTTGGCGGCGGTAACGTTGGTAGCTTTTTTGGTGGGTCTTTTTCTAATGGTTGTTACTACACTAAACGCCCAGCTTAGTGTTACTAAAGATGAAACGGTTTTTCAGGTTTATTGGCGCCCCGGTGTGGAGCAGCAAGCTGTAGATGAGCAATGGCAGCAGCTGCGCCTTATTCCTAGTTTTGCGCACTCGCAAACTTATACCCCTGCGGAGGCTTTAAAAGAGCTTGAGGAGCGGGTAGGGCGTGGGCACACACGCAAGTTCCCTTTTTTAAACCAAAACAATCCGCTGCCGCCTACTGCCATGATTACCTTTAAGCCCGATGTAGATAATTACCAGCGCTGGCTGGCGGAAACCACAAGCTATTTGGCTCAAATGTCGGGCGTAGAGCGGGTCTCATCTACCCCCCTGCGTGATGAATTGGGGCAAGCTTGGCGCAAGGTAAATAGCTATGTAATGCGCCCAGCCATAGTTTTTTTGGTGCTCATTCTAGGCCTTGTGGTGGGCAACACGGTGCGCTTAGCCCTGCTTTCTAAATCGCAAGAAGTAGATATTTTGCAGCTTGTGGGCGCCTTTAACTGGTACATTCGCTTGCCGCTATTAGTGGTGGGCGGGGTGCAGGGCTTTATGGGTAGCTTTTTGGCTATTTGCTCACTATTTTTTATTCACATGCAAGTTAAAAACGTGCTCAATATTCCACCAATTTTTCTAGAAATTCAGTTTCTTTCTTGGTCAAGTATAGCTCTAATGCTAATTATTCCTAGCTTTATGGGTGTGTGTGGTGGCTGGGTAGGAATGAAACGCTAATGGCTACTTTAAGCGTACTGGCACACGGCCGAGAATTTTTGCTAGATATTTCTGGCGATATTTGTGTTGCGCAGCCTAGTGCTGTGAGTGTTAAGAATGCTGGTAATGCTGGTAATGCTGGTAATGCTGGTAATGCTGGTAATGCTGGTAATGCTGGTAATGCTGGTAATGCTGGTAATGCTGATAGCCCTGTGGCTGTGGAGAGCCCTGTGGCTGTGGATAGCCCTGTGGCTGTGGATAGCCCTGTGGCTGCGGATAGTTCTGGTTGCTCTGTAGGTTCTTCAGGGCAAAACCTGCTGCAACTAATTTATCTTTCTGGATTATTTGAGCCACCGCCGCTTTGTGCTGGCCTTGCCTTGTGCGGGCGCTGCCGAGTGCGTTTTTTGCCGGAGTCAGTGGAAATTCCAGCGCCACTAGCTGAAGATCAAAAAATTTTAAGCCCCGAACTTATTGCCCAAGGCTGGCGGCTGGGCTGCCACCACAAGCCTGTTGCTGGGGCTAGGTTGGAATTGCCGGCGAGCGTTGAAGTGCTGGAACAACTGCAAAAGGCACTTGCGCCAACTTGCAGCTTGGCTAATAAGCAGTCTGCAAATAACTATTTGCTAACTACCCCTGTGGCAACTAACAGCAAACCGAATCATCTGCCTACATCTAGCCGCAACATTGCCAAGGCTAAGGGTATTGCGTTAGCGGTGGATTATGGCAGCACCTCGCTGCATTACGCAGGGGTGGAACCTGAAAATGCTGTGGCTAGGCCGCCCCAAGCTGCTGCATTTTCAAGTGATGCTGCCGCCGCAACTTCTTTTGTGGCAAGCCAAGCTGTTGTGCCCTCTGCTGCCGCCTTTTCTACTGTTATTCCCTCTACTAATCAGCCCGTGGGGCAGGGTGCTGAAATTTCGCCCCAAATTACTGTTAATCCGCAAATGGGCGCTGGGGCAGATGTCATTTCAAGATTAGCCTTTGCTCTGCGTGAGGGTGGCTCTGAGCGCCTTAGGCAGCTTTCGCAAGATTCTTTGCGACGTATGGTGGCAAAGTTTGAAGCGGGTGGAGCAAAGGTTCAAGAAATTTGCCTGGCTGCCAATCCTTCTATGGTCTACCTGTTGCTTGGGCACAATGTTTCTGGCCTTGCTGGCGCACCATATGCACTTAATTACCGTGGCGGCGGAAGCGAAGTTATTTCTGGTCTGCCTCCATTATGGGTGGCTCCGCTTATGGGAGCATTTATGGGGGGCGACCTTAGCGCCGGTTATGCCGCACTGGCTTTTGGTGGGGCTGTGCCGCCCTCGCAATCCAGCCTTAACCCACAGTTGCCTGGCTCCTACCAGCTACTAACTGGCCTTAACCCGCAGCTTCAAGGGCAAAACGTCGAATTCCCTTTTGTGCTGGCAGATATGGGCACCAATGGCGAATTTATTCTGGCTCTTGATGAAAATACCGCGCTGGCTGCCAGCCTGCCACTTGGTCCGGCGCTTGAGGGCATGGGTATGCGCTGCGGTTCTGAGGCCCGCACCGGCGTGATTACAAATTTTGCCCTTACTTCTGATGGGCTTGTGCCGCAAATGTTTGGCAAAAGCCACCCAGCCCGTGGGCTTACCACTATGCCACAGGCGCTTTCTGGCACGGCCTACCTTTCGCTCGCCAGCCACCTGTTGCGCCAAGGGCTTATGCAGCCCAGCGGCCTTTTTACACAGGCTTTACAGTCCACTACGCAAGCCTTGCCGCCCGCCGCTACGCAAGCTTCACCGCCCGCCGCTACGCAAGCTTCGCCGCCTGCCACTCGCCTAGCTTCACCACAAGCTTCTGCGCTAGTTTTGCCATCAGCCATTGCACCTCTTTCACCCTTAGCTGCTCGCCTAGCTCGTGCCCTTATAGACAAAGGCGAAGGCACGGCTTTTTACCTTAGCCCAAGCCTTTATATGACCGGAGCCGACGTTGAGGAGCTTCTTAAAATAAAGGCGGCTTTTACGCTCGCCCTTAAGCTACTACTTAAAACCGCCAATATAAATTTTTCTAGCCTAAAAAAAGTTTACCTTGCAGGTTCTTTAGGCATTCATACCGATGTTTCTGCGCTAGAAGCGTTGGGTTTTATACCCCTTGGTAGCTCTGCAAAAATTTTGCCAGCTGGAAATACCTCGCTAGCTGGGGCTGCACTACTTTGCCAGCGCCCAGATCTGCGCCCACGATTGAATAACTGGGCTGCCAACGTAAACGTGTTAGAGCTTACCGCTGATCCTAATTTTCAAAGCGCTTATACCAACGAAATGAGCTTTACTTGGTAGCAAAAATTTTTTTGTGCGAAGCGAAAAAGTTTAAGGCTTTTTAAAGAGTTCAATGCTTTCTAGTAAAACTTCTGGAAAGTTTTTTGTATTAAGGCTTCTTGCGCTTCCAAGGTTTAAGAACAGATATTGCTATCATAAAAACTATAACAGCAGTCATAGGCCAACCGTAAATAATACTAAGCTTGTAGTTTTCTAAATAAAGCGGGTCGCTAAATGATTCTAGCCCAAGTTTACTGCTAATCTCCGGCTGCATATAAATCAGTGGAGCCTGAATAAAGGTTCCAAAAATAATACAGCCAATGGTCAGCGCCCACTTCACGCTTATCCAGCGTTGCTTAAAAAAGCCCCAAGGCGTAAGCCAGCAAATAAATAGGCCGGTTAGTAGGCTGCCCACCGCACCAGGAATAATAATAAAATCATCTACAAATACACGGGCTAAGTCGTAGCCTAGCTGCACACCGGCATTGTCTGGCGCTTTCAAAAACATGGTCATTATGTTCAGACCAAAAGAACCACCTAGCCACATACAAACGGTAATTAAATGGAAAATTTTTAGGTTGCGCTGCCCCTTGGCTCCTAGTTTGTTCATAAAATCACCTCGCATAACGCAGTTATCTAATATTTTTTACATGTTTCCAAAGTTCAGCCAATACTTCATCTTGTGTAAGCTTAGAAGTATCTACAATAATAGCATCGGCGGCGGCTTTTAGCGGGGCAATGGCTCGGTTGCGGTCTTGGGCATCACGTTGCCTAATTTGCGCTTCCAGCTCGCTTAAGTCTGCCACTTGGCCTTGCTCGGCTAGCTGTTTCTTGCGGCGTTCAGCCCGCACGCGCGGCTCTGCATCTAAAAAAAACTTGCGGCTGGCTAGCGGGAAAATCACCGTGCCCATGTCGCGCCCCTCGGCTACAAGGGAATAATTTGCGCCAATCTCTTGCTGTTTAGCTTTAAGCATAGCACGCACTGCTGGCAAAACAGCTAGCTGCGAGGCTAAAGTACCAATGCCTTCGTTGCGAATCTCGTTACCCAAGGGCTTGCCGTTAAAAAGCAATACAGAGCTTGGCCCCACACCGCTAAGCCCGTAGCTAAGGTCTGCCAGCTTTTGCTCAAGCCGTGCCGCATCTAGATTTAAACCCTCTTCACCCAAAAAAAAAGCAATACTGCGGAACATGGCTCCAGTATCTAAAAACGGAACATTTAACTTTTCAGCGAGCAGTTGAGCCAAAGTGCTTTTGCCCACGCCAGCCGGGCCATCTAGGGTAACGGTAAGCAAACGGCTTACTCCAGCAGTGTAATTTAGGGTAGGGGTAGTCAAATCATTCTCCAATAAAGTAACCAGAAGTAACAGCAAGTAAACTATTTACGCTAAAAGTTCCTGTAACGCCTTGATGTAGGCCTGATTCTCGTGCTTATTGCCCACGCTAACCCGCAGCATTTGCGATAATAATACCACGCTCCAAAAGGCCGGCAAAAATACTGTCGGCATCATGCTGCAAAGCGCCTTGTGGCTGTTTTACGGGCAAGCTAAACATAATAAAGTTAGCATGCGAAGGGTAAGCCTTACAACCCAAGGCAGTCATTTCTTGGCTTAAGTAGGTGCGTCCTTCCTCTACAGTGAGCAAGCTGGCTTTGCGGAACTCTGTATCTTCAAGGGCAGCAAGCCCGGCTGCCTCCGCAAGAATGTTTACGGAAAAAGGCGGGCGAATGCGACAAAGGTAATCGGCCAGCTGCGCAGGCATAATCCCGTAACCAAGGCGCAAGCCAGCTAACCCCCAGCTTTTTGAAAAAGTCCGTAACACCGCAATGTTATTAAATTCAATAATGCCTGGAAGTAATGAATACTGCGCAATGTTAGCATTATCTATTCCGTTACTTGAAGAAGCAAAATCCATGTAAGCTTCATCTATAACCAATAATGTTTGTTGCGGAAGTTTTTTAGCAAAATTTTCAAGTTCTGCAACGGGGGGGCAATAGCCAGATGGGTTATCGGGGCTGGTAACAAAAACTATTGCGGTATGTTCGTCAACCAAAGCCAAAAGTGCTTCCCAGTTGAAGGTAAAATCTGCATTAAGTTTAGCTTGGCGCAGTTCTACACCACAAAGGCGTGTTTGCAGCGGGTAAAGGCTAAAACAGGGGTTAAAGGTAACCACATTGTGCCGGCCTGATTGAGCTTTGGCGCGAATAAGCAGGTCAATTACCTCGTCTGAACCGTTACCCGTAACCACCATTGCGGGGCTTACGCCGTGATGAGCCGCAATGGCTTTAGTTAAGCGTGGGTTGCCAGATTGTGCATAGCGAAAAACCTCGCCAGCTGCACGCTGCACGGCTTTTTGCACCAGTGGTGAAGCGCCCAAAGGGTTCTCGTTGCTAGCTAATTTAATAACGTTAGCTAGCCCGTAAAGTTCGCGAATTTCGTCAATAGAACGCCCTGGCGTATAAGGCTCAAAGCCTTCCACGACCTGCCGGACTGAAGATGCGTTTGGGTTCATGTTTTTCCCTATTACTTGGCAGTAACTTATTTTGCCGTAATGCTTCATCAGACTTCATTTTTGCCTCTGGCCTTGTACAGCAAGAGTAGACTTTCATCGGCAAAACTTAGCCTTCCTTGCCTGACGGCAAAAGCAGCCATAACTCTAAATATTATTGCAGTCTTGTAATTTAAATCATGGGTGACTTTAGAATAGCGGCGCAGCGAGGGCAACAAAATACTTTAGCCGCCACGCTGCCCCATAAAGAACTTAGCTTCTTTGCCATTGCCGCGCTTTGTAGAATGCTTTATAAATAGACTTAATGAATGAAGAACAACAAAAAATAGCTTTAAAAAAACCCAAAAGGCCAGAACTCCAACTGCCCTTTGTGCCTGTGCTTTTTCCAAAAAAACGCTCAGATTGGGGCGACCCCGCAGCCGGCGCTGGTATTCCTACCCAAGACGATTGCGCGGCCTTGTGGGATAAATATGGGACTTGGAATCATATTCGCGGTCACTCACGGCAAGTGGCTTTTGTGGTAGCTTGGCTGGGTGCGCAATTACAGGAACGTGGGTTTAATGTAAACCGTCCGCTTATTTTAGCAGGGGCGCTGCTGCATGATCTGGCTAAAACTTATACCATAGAGCATGGCGGCAATCACGCTCAACTGGCGGCGGGGTGGATTGTGCAAGAGACAGGCAATTACCAAATTGCACAAATGGCGCTGCACCATACCTATTGGCCTTGGGAGCTGGATTTGGAAAACGAATCGATGCTGCCGGCCTTGCTGCTACTTTATGCCGATAAGCGGGTGATGCACGATCGCATTGTTACACTGCAAGACCGCTTTGAAGATCTGCTGGATCGTTACGGCAAAACCGAGCTTTCACGCAGTTATATTGCTTCTTCGCACGAGCAAGGTGTTGTGCTAGAAAAGGAATTAGACAAAATTTTAGGGGTAGCGCTTAATGAATATTCTTTTGATTGCAGGCGGTTGGTCTAAAGAGCGAGAAGTTTCGCTTGCAGGCGGCAAGGGGCTAGCCAAAGCTTTTGAAAGCCTTGGGCACAAGGTGAGCCTTTATGACCCAGAGTGCTCGCTGGACGGAATTTTTGCGGCTTCAGCGAATCAGGACTTTGCCTTTATTAACCTACACGGATCGCCGGGTGAAGATGGCTTAGTGCAGGCCATGCTAGACTCCATTGGCTTGCCATACCAAGGTTCGCGCCCAGCGGGCTCATTTTTGGCTTTAAACAAAGCCGCCACTAAGGCGGTTTTTCGCAAAAATGGCTTGCCTACGGCAGACTGGCAACTGCTTACCAGCCGCCCCGCTTTAACTTGGCAGGCCCCTTTTGCTTACCCCATATTTATTAAAAACAACATTGGGGGCTCTAGCCTTGGCCTTGCCCGCGTGGACTCTGCCGCAGATTTGCCTGCTGCGCTAAATAACCTTTTTGCCGGTGGCGGAGAATTTTTAGTGGAGCCGGCCCTGCAAGGCGTGGAACTTACCTGTGGCGTGTTGGGCGAGCTTGTAGAGCAAGATGGTAAAACAGTGGAGATCCCCTTTGCCTTGCCACCAATTTTGATTCGCCCCAAAGCGCATTCTGGCAAATTTTTTGATTACGATAGCAAATACCAGTTGGGCGGAGCGGAAGAAATTTGCCCTGCTCCGCTTGAGCCTGCTTTAAACGCCATGATTCAGAGTTACGCCTTGCGCGCGCATTTGGCTCTTGGCCTACAAGGTTATAGCCGTAGCGATTTTATACTTCAGGCCGATGGCATACCGATGCTGCTGGAGGTTAACACCTTGCCCGGAATGACAAGCACCAGCCTAATACCGCAAGAAGCCGCCGCCATAGGGCTTAGCTTTGAAGACCTTATTACCCGACTTGTTGAGCTTGGTCTTTTTGCCAAATAACCTCCAATTGTTTATGTTAAGTATGAAATGGGATTATTTGCGCACTTTGAAGTTTAAATATGCTAAGGCTGCTTGAGGATAAAAACGTACACTTTCTCTGCCAGATTGGCTAATGAGTGGCATTTTTTGCAACTGAACGACCCGCAAACTAATTTTTTATGAAAAAACCAATTGTTCTTTCAATATATGCTATAGCTTGGCGCTTGGCGCGGCCTATTTTAAGGCGGCACAAGAGGCTCTCTATTCATTTTGCCGATCGCTTGGTGCCATCTGGCTGGGCACAAGGCTTGCTACCAAAAACAACAGCGCAAGGCTTGCTGCCAAAAACAGCACCGCAAGATTTAATGCTACCTACTGTCACGCAAGATTTAATGTCATTTACTGGCACGCAAGATTTAATGCCATTTACTGCCACGCAAAATTTAATATTACCGGCAGGCACGCAAAAATTATTGTTAGCTGCTGGCTTGCAAAAGTTGGCTAAAGTTGCTTGTAAGCTTAATCAGCCGCAAGAACCATTGCGCCTATGGTTGCATGCGGCTTCTGGCGGCGAGGCTTATTTGGTAGGTGAATTATTACGTGAACTGGCTTTGCGCCCAAATAAACTTTCTATTGTTTGCACTAGCATGACCCAGCAAGGTGTGGAGGTGTTAAGCAAGCTACAGCAAAAATTTAGCAGTGCCAATTGCGACATTGCGGTTAATTACTTTCCGCTAGATGAACCAGATTTAATGCTGCGGGCTGTACAGCAGGTTTTTGGCAGGCCTCCAAAGAGTGCGGATAGCATGGCGCAGGTTTCTAATTTAGCAATGAAAAGCCAATGCGTCGTGCAGCAAACGCAAAATGTAACTGCTTTGCCGCAGCAAAGCCAATGCGCTGTGGTATTGCTGGAAACAGAAATTTGGCCCAGCCTCCTATGGGCTTGCCGCTGTTACGGTATTCCTAGCTATATCATTAATGGGCGCATGACTTTGGCATCTTGCAAGGCTTACGGGCGCATGCGTAAGACTTTAAGAAAAGTAGCCCCTGCTGGCATTTTAGCCACCAGCGCAGGCGATGCCCAGCGTTTTAGCGCTATTTTTGCTGAAACTGCCCAGTCAGCCGAGGCATTTACACTTGGTAAAGCGCCTAAATTTTGCGAATCCTCCACGCCTTGCGAACCATTCAATGCGGCAACTTGCAAAAGCTCTGAACCCAACGCCCCTATAAAACCCTGCTGCAAACCTTCTAAAGCTCTAAGATCTTACGGGGCCTCAAATGTTTTGCTAATGCCGAATATTAAATTTGACAGAGCTCTGCCGGTGGCGGCGGATCGCCCCAATGCCTTACAGGGTCTGTTAAGATGCGGCAAAGTGCAAATTATTCTTTTAGCCTCGGTGCGTGAAGAAGAAGAGGCCGAACTGCAAGGCGTGCTTACAAGCTTGCGTGCGCAAAATCCGCAGGCTTGTATAATAGTTGCGCCACGCCATTTGCACAGGGCAGAAACTTGGCAGGGCTACTTGGCAAAATTTTCTACTGCTTTTAAGCAGCGCTCACGAGGGATTGCAAGCATCGACGCTGGTGATCTGGTGCTTTGGGATACCTTTGGCGAACTTTTTGACCTTTACGGGCTAGCCAGTGCTGTTTTTGTAGGGGGGAGCTTGGCTGCCTTGGGTGGGCAGAACTTTTTAGAGCCCATGTCGTTTGGGCTACGCCCGATTATTGGCTCATCGTGGAGCAATTTCTATTGGGTGGGGCATGAGCCTTTTGAACTGGGGCTAGTGCGGCAGGTAGCAAACGGCGAGGAACTTGCGGCAGCACTCTTGGCAGAGCTTGAAGCACCAGTTACAAAAGAGCAGGCGCAAAAGATTTTTTTATCTTACCTTGCCAAGCATCAGGGAGGCACTAAGATGGCGACGGATTTTTTGCTAGAAAAGTTAGAATATAAATAATGGGGTCAATGGCTTAGAGTTCTTGCGGGGCATGGGGCAGGGCCCCATATCTATTGCCTTTAGTCGCCGCTAATGGCGGCACGGCGTTCTTCTAGATCGGCTATTTTCAGCTCCAGCGCCGCCATTTCTTCCATCAGGCTTTCGCCGCCGCTTTGTAACGTATGAAATTCCTTTAAAAGTTCGCCAGCTTTGCCTGATTCATTGTAAACTGCGGGGTCAGCTAAAAGCGCTTCTACCTCGCCTTGGCGGGTAAGCATAGTTTCTAGGCTAGCCTCAAGCTTGGCGTATTGATCTTGCAAGGGCTTAAGCTGTTTGTAAAGCTGGTTGCGTAACTCGGCTTGTTCGCGTTTCAGGCGTTTTTGTTCCTCGCGGGAAAGGGCGGCTTCGCTGCGTTTTTGCTGCCCTGGTGCGGCAGCGCTGGCTAGCTCTTTACGAGCTCTATCGTAGGCGGCATAGCCTTCATGTATGTTAAAGCCTTGCGGGGTAAGCTGCCAGATTTGGTCTGCGGCTTCGTTAAGCAGGTGGCGATCATGCGCTACCATTAAGATGGTGCCAGGGAAGTTGCCCAGGGCCTCAACTAGTGCCTCACGGCTTTCTAAGTCTAGGTGGTTGGTGGGTTCGTCTAATACTAAAAAGTTGTTGCGGGCTAAAAATAATGTGGAAAGCATTAGGCGTGATTTCTCGCCGCCAGAAAGTTCTGAAACCTCTTTTTCGAAGTAACCTTGCCCGAGCATGAAGAGGCCAAGCACGCTCATAAGTTCTTCTTCGGTGGTTTTGGGGTCGGAAAGCCGGCGAATTTCGCCTAGCACAGTGCCGTTTGCGCGCAATGTATCCATTTGGTGCTGGCTAAAGTAGCCCATGCGCACGGTGGGGCCTAGTAAAATGCTGCCGCCGTTGCGGTCTAGCTTGCCGGTAAGCAGTTTAAGCAGGGTAGATTTGCCGCAACCATTGGGGCCAACAAGGGCAATTCTTTGTTCACGGTAAATATTAAAGCTTAAAGCTTCCCACATCTCTCGCCCATCGGGGAAAGAAAAAGATAGACCTGCTACGGAAAGTACGGTGCGATCGGCCTGTGGGGGTTCAGGCCAGCTAAAGCTGAGGTTGCGACGTTTTTGTGGGGCCTCGAAGCCTTCCAGCTCTTTTTCTAGTTTCTTAGCCATTTTTTGGCGTGATGCGGCCTGTCTAGCCTTGGTGGCCTTGGCTTTAAATCGCCGCACAAAATCCATTTTACGCTCAATTTCGTCTTGTAAACGGGTAACTTCCCGTCCACGCTGGGCTTCAACCTCTTCTTGCAGGGTAATAAACTGGCTAAAGGTGCCTTTGCGGTACATGGGCTTGCCCATGCCAAGGTAAAGCAGGTGCGTGCCAATTTTGTCCATAAAGTAAAGGTCGTGCGCCACAAAAACCAAAATGCCTTGGTAATTGAGCATGAAATTCTCTAGCCACTCCACAGCGTCAAGGTCAAGGTGGTTGGTGGGTTCATCTAGCAATAAAACATCTACACCAGCGGTAAGTACACGGGCTAGTTTGGCGCGTTCACGCCAGCCGCCAGAAAGAGCTGAAAGAGGCTGCATCCATTTGTGCTGCTCAAAGCCTAGGCCAGAAAGCACCTCTTTGGCTTGCTGCTCTGGGTTGTGCCCATACTGATGTTCCAGCTCGGCTTGGCGTAGAGTAAGAGCCTCTAAAGCGGCATCATCGCCGCTAGCCTCGGCAGCCTCCCATTCAGTCCAAAAATCGTTCCAGTCGGGCAGCACTTCCAGCACAAAACTTAGCAAGGGTTTTTCTAGCTTGCTTTCGTCTAGTTCTTGCTCCACATAACCCATGCGAGTGTTGCGTGGCAGCACAATGCGCCCGCCATCTAGCTGATCGCTACCGGCAATAAGCTTTAGCAGGGTAGATTTGCCGCAGCCGTTGGGGCCACACACGCAAAGCCGTATGCCCGATGGCACCTCAAGCGAGAAATCGGCAAAAATATCGCGCCCGCCGTAAGATTTAGAAATATTTTGTAGTGATACATGCATAGTTTTTTGCCCTCAAACTAGAAATAGTTCTGCCTTATACTGGTTTAACTGTTGCAAGGCAAGGCGTGAAGATAGGCGTGCCTTTAAGGTAGCCCATCAAAAAACTTTTGGTTTGGTAGCGGCAAGGCGTTAAAATCGGCGTATCTTAAAGGTAGCTAAACATAAAAACGTTTTAATTTTTCAGTAAAACAAGCAATTAGCGCCCTAGTAAAATGTTACATTGCATTACTTGTGTATGTGAGCAGATTTGTTTAATGTTCAGGAATATGCAAAATAATCTGGTTATAGGTGGGCATGTTTAACAAAATAGCAAAGCAAATAACAAAAAAAAAGCTGGTAAGCCTTGCGCTTATTCCGCTGTTTTTGTGCATGCTCTGTGTGCCTTCTGCTCTGCCCGCTAGCCGTAGCACCACCGCACCAGAATATCTTATATATTTAGATAAATACTCAGAAAAATACCCAGATAATTATGTTCTTACGCAGCTTTTTTACTCCATATTTCATATAGACGACTTGCCACCCATGCAAAATATTGTAAGCCAAGGCATGTTGGCTTACCCTAGGGAGTTCCCTCGCTTTATGGCTTTGGTGCTGGAACTGGTTAAGAATCCAGATGCGCGCTTATTCATGCTGCTTGCACCACTGGCGCCGTATGTGGAGGATCAAAGCCAAGTAGCAGATTTAGCTAGTGCAATGGATCTGGCTAATATTCTTAGCGGCAAGGGCGCAAGCCCTGCTGTGCCAAGTTTGCGTGATCATATTAAATTTTATGACAATGCCCCCGTGCTGCTGCGTCAGCGTGGCTCTGCCAAAATTGCGCCAGAAAAAGCACCCCAACCTGTAAGTGCAGGTAGTTCCGCAATGGTAAACGCAAGCATGGCGGCTGATCTCTCGACTAATCCCACCGCCGCATCTGCAACTGGCCTTGCCGCCGCAGTTCCTGCATCTGCTGCCAGCACATCAGATTCCGCAACCGCTGCTACCGCCGCAGCTTCTGCAACTGCTGCCAGCACATCAGATTCCGCAACCGCTGCTACTCTTTCCTCCGCTTTTGCAATATCTACCGCCGTGCCTGTTTCTGTGGCACCTAGATCTAAAGATGGCCTAAGTTTTGCCTATATTAATAACGACCCAGCATATACTGAACTGCACTGGGTAAAAAACCTTAGTGGGGGGCATAAGCTGCTGAGTGAAGCCATAGGGCAGCCCTTGCCAGAGGGTGGTATTTGGGGCGGGGTGCGCAGCGGGGTACAAGGCACGAGCGAAGTGCGTGTGGCTTATTATTCGGTTAACGCAGGTATTATTGCCTTTGCTGGCCCACGCCAGCTGCGTGAAGCTGATTTTTATGCCAATGAAAGCACAGACCCGCAGTTAAACCCAAATATCAACACCGAGGCTTTTGATTTACGTGCCGATGGTGCAATGCCACGCCCCTGTGACATGCGTGTAACAGTAACTGGCTATGGTTCAGAGCTACCCCCAGAGCTTTTAGTGCAGCTGGAACAAGTAAACGGTGGGATTGAGCAAAGCGATTTTTTATGCCGCGCCCAGTGTGTGTTGAGCTATTCTTGGGAAGGGCATGTTTACAGCCTTAGCGGTAAAACCTGCATACAAAGCGGCTGGGGTGTTTGGCCTTATAGCCACGAGCGTTACCGCGAGCTTGGTGGCAAGATTGCGCCCATAGAAAATGGACAAAGCAACCATTAGTATGTAGCAAGTACCCAAAGTACCCAAAGTACCTAAAGTACCTAAAGTACCTAAAGTACCTAAATACCCAAAGTATGCATCATGAGCTAAAAAGTGCTAAAAAAGCTTAAAAGCAACGGTTAGTATATAGCAAGCACCAAATTACTGCGAATATATGGTAAGCGCCTAAATTACCTCCACAGGTTAATAATAGAAGAAAATTATGTCGAAAGTATTCATATTAAGTATGCTCATTAGTGTAAGCTGCACACTGTTTGTGTTTTGGCAGCTTAAACGCTGGCAAGGCTTGCGCTTATGGCTCTTGCCCCTGTTGCTGGCTAGTTTGCTTTTGTGCGCTTGGCTTCCGCTTTCTCAGGCGCTGCCTAAAGACTTTAAAGGTGCTGCGCTGCTGGTATGGGGGGGCAACATCTGGGTTGCGCTGGCGGCTTTTTTTGCAGGTATTACGCTGTTTTTAGAGTTCATACGCAAGCTTTTTCAGCTATACTTTCGCTATGCGGGAGGCGAGGCTAAAGATCTGTTGCCGCCACGGCGTAGTGTGCCTCTTGCTTTTATTTTGCTACTTCTGCTCACCTCTTATGCTGCTTATGAGGAACGAGAAGTGAGGGTGAAGTACCTTACTATTCAAACTAACAAACTGCCCGCAGGCCTGAACCAATACCGCATAGTTTTTGTAAGCGATATTCACCTAAATGAAATTACTGGCGAAAAAGCCCTTGAGCAGATCACTGGGCTAATAAAGGAACAAAACGCCGACCTACTGCTGTTTGGTGGCGATATTGTAAGCGACCCATACATGCACCGCCGCCAGCGTGAAGCTGCCATGCTGGCTAAGCCCATTTTTCCTAAAGATGGTAGCCTTGCCGTGCTGGGCAATCATGAAGCTGCCAATGATCACATGGGCAATGCTATTCCTTTTATGAAGCGAGCTTGGATGTATGTAATGCGTGGCGAGGTAATTTTAACCTCGGCAATTAGCGTGGTTGGGGTAGACGACCCAGCCATAGCAGAGGTGCAAGGCACAATTGCACACGACCCCATGCTCATGCTTAGCCGTATGCCGCAGGACCGCTTTATAGTACTTTTAAAGCACCAACCCAATGTTCAGCCTGAAAGTATTGGTCTTTTTGATTTGCAGCTTTCTGGGCACACCCACGGGGGGCAAATTTGGCCTGTCAAATATGCCCTAGGGGCAGCTTATGGGCTAGCACAAGGCGAGCTAACCCTGCTGGGTGGCTCTGCGGGCAATAGTTGGTATTATTGCAGCAATGGCACAGGCTTTAGCGGGCTACCCCTGCGCCTTTTTACCCCGCCAGAAATTGTGGTGATAGATTTAATTCGTTAACGCAGTAAAATTTGTGGGTGCAAAAAAAAAATTGTTAATGCTGCAAAATTTTTTTTATTAGCGCTGCAAAAAATTCTTTAGTACAAAAAATCCTTTGCTTGGTTTAAATTAGCTCAATGCACTTATTGTTTTGGTTATATAGCATTTAACTTCTGGACAGAAGCCTAATATTTTCATAATGCATTCACGGTATAGCATTACAAAATACCTTTACCTCTTTAAAAACAATTGAGGATTATTTATGAAAGTTTACCTAATTGGTGCTGGGCCTGGTGACCCAGGTCTTTTTACTATAAAAGGCCGCGATATTCTGGCTAAGGCCGATGTAGTAATTTACGATTATTTAGCCAATGCAAGTTTTCTTGATTACGCTCGCCCAGACGCCGAAATTATTTATGTGGGCAAAAAAGGCGGTGATCATACCCTGCCGCAAGAAGATATAAACCAGCTTATTATTAAAAAAGCCAAAGAGGGCAAAGTGGTTGCACGCTTAAAAGGCGGCGACCCTTACATGTTTGGGCGTGGCGGCGAAGAGGCCGAAGAACTGGTAGACGCAGGGGTAGATTTTGAAGAAATACCTGGCATAACCAGTGCCATTGCGGCAACAGCTTATGCAGGAATTCCCCTTACGCACCGTGATTATGCTTCGTCGGTAACTTTTGCCACTGGGCATGAAGACCCTACCAAGCCAGAATCGGCACATAACTGGGAGGCGCTAGCTAAATCGGCTTCCACCCTAGTATTTTTTATGGGCATGAAAAACCTACCTGAAATTTGTTCTAAGCTTTTGGCTGCTGGCCTTCCTGCCCGCACTCCAGCGGCGCTGATTCGCTGGGGCACCACCTCGCAGCACCAAAGCTTAGTATCTACCCTAAAAAGCCTGCCCGCCGAGGCGCAAAAACATGGCTTTAGCGCACCTAGCCTAATTGTAATAGGTAAGGTTGTGCAAATGCACGATAAGCTCAATTGGTTTGAGAAAAAACCGCTGTTTGGCAAGGGCATAGTGGTTACTCGTGCCCGTGAACAGGCCAGCGATATTGCTAATCTTTTGAGCGCACAGGGTGCCAAGGTAATTCAGTTTCCCACCATTGAAGTACACCCGTTAGAAGATTATTCTGCCGTGCGTAAAGCTTTGTGCTACCTTAGTTCTTATGACTGGGTGGCTTTTACCTCGGTTAACGGCGTAGCTCACTTTTTTGAGCAGCTGCGTGCCCTTGGTTTAGATACCCGTGCTTTAGCCGGTTGCAAGGTTGCTGCTATAGGGCCAGCCACGGCTCAGGCTCTTAAAAAGCACGGCGTCAAACCGGACTTCATTCCTGAGCGCTTTGTAGCCGAGAGTGTTATTCAGGGACTCACAGCGCTGGGTATAAACAACAAGCGCATTCTTATTCCCAGAGCCTTGGTAGCCCGCGATGTGCTGCCGGATCAACTAAAGGCCATTGGTGCTTGTGTAGATGTGTTGCCCATGTATGAGAATAAGCCTGGCATGGGGCGGCGTGAAGAAGTTTTAGAACTGCTAGGTAAGGGTGAGATTCACTGCATTACCTTTGGTTCTTCTTCAACGGTGGATAATTTTATGGAGCTTATCCCGCCAGCCAAACTCAAGGAATATCCTGACCTTAAGTTTGCCTGCATTGGCCCCATAACCGCTAAGACGCTAGAAAAATATGGGGTCAGTTGCGATCATCAGCCTACCGATTATACTATTTCTGCCTTGGTCGATATTTTGATTAAGAAACTATGAGCAAGCTTTTGTTTGACGACCTACTTTTTTTTAGCCGCAAAAGCGTGTTAAGTGCCATTACTCAAGCCTTGAGGCAAAAGAGCGATGAACAGCCTTGGCCTTTGGTGGTTGATGCCACAGCGGGCAATGGTAATGATACTGAATTTTTGGCTCAAGCTGTAGAAGAAAACGGCTTGGTGCTAGCCTTTGATGTTCAGGCCGAGGCCATTGCTAATACGAGGCAACGCCTTGAAGATGCACGCATGCTGGGGCGAGTGCGGCTGGTGTGCGATAATCATGACCGGGTGGGCGTATTCATTAAGCCTGGGCAACTTGTGGCGGCCTCCATGTTTAATCTGGGCTTTTTGCCCAGTTCTAATTCCGATCTTACTACCTACCCAGAAACGACCGTTGCAGCACTAATGCAGCTAGAACAGCTTACCATGGCAGGCGGTGTTATTAGCGTGTATTGCTACTTGGGGCAGGAAGGCGGCGAGGCCGAGGCAGAAGCGGTGCAAGCTTGGATGCAAAAATTGCCTTGGCAAGACTGGAAAGTTGCAAGATACGAATTTTGCAATAAACCTACGAATCGTGAAGTTTTGTATTTAGCTCAACGCATGTAAATGGCACTTGATCCTTAAATGTTATTTTAGGGAGTAATAGCGCAGTTTTTACGTGGGCAACGTGTTTAATTGCTAATTGCTAATTGTTTAAGATTAAATGCTAATTGTTTAAGATTAAATGCTAATTATGTAAGAGTGAAGCCTAAGCCTACCAGTATTTACAGGTGATCGTGCAAAAGTAAAGCCTAAACACGCACTACATGTGAAAAAAATATCTATCTAGCTTAAAAACAGCGCAAAGCAGTGCAAATTAGCACTGCTTTGCGCTGTTTTCAGTTGTTTGTTTTGATCTCTTTAGCGGGTTAAGTCTTTAATAACAGCTAAATATGTACATTGGCACAGTTAGTGCTTTAATAGCTTTAGTGTTTAAAAATTACTAGGAGATATATATGAGTCAAGCAACCGCAAATTGTCTTTCCCCGCAAGAAGACCGCATTATAAACAAGAAAGTGGATCGTAAGGGACGCGAACGCATTTATACTATTCTAGAAAGTTTTCACGGGCAGGTACCCTTTATTGATGTGGAGCGTGCCAAGTATTTTACCGAGTCCATGCGTGAAACCGAGGGTCAGCTTTTAGCTTTACGCTGGGCCAAAGCGCTTAAGCATGTAGCAGAAAATATTACGGTTTACATTACCCCACACCAACTTATAGCTGGGCGCTGCGGCAAATTAGGCCGCTACGGCATTTTGCACCCAGAAATTGATGGCGATTTTTATGGCACTGTTATGCAGGATTTAGATAAACGTGAAAAAAGCCCTTTTAAAATTTCCCCAGAAGATATTAATACTATTGTGAACGACGTTTCCCCGTATTGGGTAGGCAAGACTTTTCATGATCATTTAAAAAAAGCTATGCCCGAAGAACTGCGTGGCGTTACTTATGATGACCCTGAAGGCCTGCGCTCTAAGTTTGTGGTAAGCGAAACCTCGTCTTACCGTTCTGGCTTGCAGTGGGTACATGACTACGAAAAAGTTATTAAGCGTGGTTTTTTAGATATACAAAACGAGGCTAAAAATAGCATTGCCGCTCTTAACGACATGAGCCCCATTGAAATGTGGGATAAAAAACCTTTTCTTGAAGCCATGGTAATTGTTTGCGATGCCATAATGATTTGGGCTCGCCGCCATGCAGATCTGGCTCGTAAGCAAGCTGCTGCTGAACAAAACTCAACTCGCAAGGCCGAACTTTTGCAAATTGCCGAAACTTGCGAGCGTGTTCCAGCCCACCCTGCACGTAACTTCCGTGAAGCTTTGCAATGCCAGTGGTTTGTGCAGGTTTTTTCGCGCATCGAGCAAAAAGCCAGTGCCGTTATATCTAATGGGCGTATGGATCAATACCTCTACCCATTTTTTAAGCAGGATCTTGCCAACGGCACACTCACAGAGGCCGAAGCTAAAGAGCTTTTGGAATGCATGTGGGTAGAAATGGCTCAGTTTATAGATTTGTATATTAACCCCACGGGCAACGAATTTAACGAAGCTTACGCTCACTGGGAGGCTGTAACCATTGGTGGGCAAACACCAGATGGACGTGATGCTACCAACGATCTTAGCTACCTCTTTTTAGAATCTAAGCGTGAGTTTCCGTTAAATTACCCAGATCTGGCGGCACGCATTCATTCTCGTTCGCCACAGCGCTTTTTGCACGAAGTAGCCCTAACCGCCAAAGATGGCTCGGGCTTTCCTAAGCTAATTAACGATGAAGAGGTTATTCCGCTTTACAGTCTTAAGGGCGCAAAAATGGAAGAAGCCATGGATTATTCCGTTTCTGGTTGCACCGAGGCGCGTATGCCTAACCGTGAAACCTATACTTCTGGCTGTGTGTACATAAACTTTGCTACCGCACTAGAAATGACTCTTTATAATGGGCAAATGCGCCGCTATGGCGATGAACTAATTGGCGTAAAAAGCGGCGACCCATTGCAAATGAAAACGTGGGAAGAATTTTATGCTGCCTATAAAGCCCAGCATATGAACCTGCTTAAAAAAGCCTTTGAACAGCAGTATGTGGTCGATACTATTCGCCCACAGCATTTTGCTACTCCCATGGCTTCAGTGCTGCACGACCTATGCATGAAAAGCTGCAAAGATTTGCAATCCTTTAAAATTGAAGATGGCCTAGAATTCTCTTACTTCGAATTTCTTGGTTACGGCACTATTGTAGATTCTTTATCTGCCATTAAAAAGCAGGTTTTTGAAGATAAACGCCTTACTATGCGTGAAGTTATTGAGGCTACTAAAGCCAATTTTGAAGGTCACGAAGCTGTGCAGTCCATTTTGGCTAGCTCGCCCTGTTATGGCAATAATGACTCTTATGCCGATGAAATTGCCCGCGACATTGACCGCTTTACCCAAGAATATGCCAAACAGTGTTCTGAAGAGCGTGGAATTAACGTTGATGTGCGCTTTGTGCCTATTACCTCGCATGTGCCTTTTGGTAAGGTGGTTTCGGCAACACCAAACGGGCGCAAAGCTTGGACGGCTCTTTCTGATGGCTCTTCGGCTTCGCACGGGGCAGATAAAAGTGGCCCCACCGCTGTATTGCTTTCTAACTATAACTCCAAAAACTACGGCATGACCAACCGTGCCTCGCGCTTACTAAACATAAAGCTTTCTCCAAAAGCGGTGGAAGGTGATGGTGGCACGGCCAAGGTTGTAGATATAATCCGTACTTGGTGCGATTTAAAATTGTGGCACCTACAATTCAATATTATTAACCGCGATACTCTGGTTAAAGCTCAGCAAGACCCCAATAGCTACCGTGGTTTGCTAGTGCGCATAGCTGGCTACAGCGCATATTTCTGCGACCTTTCGGCAGATCTGCAAAACGATATTATTGAACGTACAGAACACACTCAGTGCTAAACGGCATTGCCTTAACCTAGTATTTTACTAGTTTAGTATTTTGCCAGAAGGGGTAATGAATGACCTCATGCGGGGGGAGGAGAGCCGCCCCCCCCCCCGCCCCCAAAAAGAGCTGTGCAGAAATTTAAGATGCTTATGAGTTCAAGATACTTAGAAATTTAAGATGCCCATGAGTTTAAGATACTTAAAAATTTAAGATATTCATGAGTTCAAGATACTTAGAAATTTAAGATGTTCAGAAATTAGAAATATCCAGAAGTGCAGTAAATTTGCGGCAAAAATCAAAGTTATACCCCACAAAAGCGCCTGCATTACAGGTGCAAGTAAAAATTTAATTGCGGGTGCGAACAAAAGTTTAGAATAATTTAAAAATTTTTTAAAGTTTGTAGCAAGAATCCCCTCTTGCAACAATAGTTTCGTAGCGGCAAAAGGACGCTTGCCGTACGGAACATCGGAATTTGCCTGCACCTGCAAGGGTAGGACGCCCTTTGCGGGTGCAGGCAGATACAAGTTTTACTAAAGCTTTGTTGCAACAAGACCTTTGCAATAAAGACAAAAGTACAATGCAAAGCTATAGAACGCAGCGCCCCTATGTTGTAAGAATATAGAACGCAGCGCACGCCACATTTTTTTGCTTTTCCATAAAGATCTTCAAGCCCTTTAAGGCTGGCGCTTCTGCTAGCCTTTTTTTGTAAAGATGCTTACCTTCAAAAAAATCTAGCACAACTTGGGGCTGCAATGAGTAAAAAAGTTCAGAAATTAGCAGATCAAGAGCTTCTTATAGGGCACCTGCAAGCTTTGTGGGATACCTTTAAGGAAGGTATTTGTATAAGCGATGCCAAGGGGCGAGCGGTGTTTCTGAATCAAAGTTACACCCGCATAACAGGCATAACACGTCAAGAAATGCTAGGGCAAAAGGTTGAGGCTTTTGTGCAAAGTGGCTTACTTGATGTTGTGCTTAACCCAGAGGTAGTGCGCACCCGCAAGCCAGTTACTCGCATTCAAAAAGTAGCCAATGGTAGGCAGATTGTGCTTGAGGCTAGCCCCGTGTTTAATGCGGCGGGCGAGGTTGTTATGTGCATAACCATTATGCGTGATGGCACGGTGCTTTCAGATTTACGCAGCGAGCTTTCACGGCAAAAAGAACTGCTGGAGGCTTTGCAAAGCATTGCCAACGCAGGCGAGGGGGCTAAGTTTGTAAGAATGCGGCCAATTATTAGCACTAGCAGGGCAATGCGTAAGCTAGAAAAAGAGCTTGAACCAATTGCCGAAACCGATGCCACAGTGCTCCTTTTGGGCGAAACTGGGGTGGGTAAAGATGTAACAGCTAGGCGCATTCACGCCATGAGCGAGCGGGCTGAGGGTACTTTTATTAAAGTAGATTGTGGCAGCATACCCGAGCATCTTATAGAAACAGAACTTTTTGGCTACAGCCCTGGCACTTTTTCTGGCGGCAACAAAAACGGCAAAATAGGCCTATTGGAAGCCGCCGATTGCGGAACTTTGTTTTTAGATGAAATTGGCGAGTTGCCCATTAAAATGCAAACCCGCTTGCTGCGCTTTTTGCAAGATAAAGAAATTATGCGGGTGGGCTCAACTGCGGCCAACCTTATAGACGTGCGCATTATTGCCGCCACCAACGCCGATTTAGCTAAAGCGGTGGAGCGGGGCGAATTTAGGCAGGATCTTTATTACCGCATTAAAGTAGCAGAAATCTACATACCAGCGTTGCGTGAGCGCAAGCCCGATATTTTGCCCCTAGCTGAACTTTTTTTAGAGTTTTTTAATAATAAATACCGTAAGAAAGCTTATTTTACAGATGATAGCCTAGAATCGCTTATGAACTATAAATGGCCTGGTAACGTGCGGGAATTAGAAAATATTATTCAGAGGGCTGTTATTACCGCTAAAGATGGTTTGATAGACCGTTTGGCGCTAAATTTAGCAGGGCAGGCTGGGCGGCCACAAGACCACGCCAGCATTAATTTAGAAGGCAAAAACTACGATGAAGCCTTGGGTGATTTAGAAAAACGCCTGCTACAAGCTGCGTTAGAAAAATATGGTAATATTACCGAAGCCGCACGGCAAATGGGGCTGGATCGCAGCACCCTGTTCCGCAAAGTTAAGCGCCACTTACCGGAAGCTTTAAAAAAAAGTAGCAGTGCATAAACGCACTGGCTACAATGCAATTATGCACTGGTTGTTTTAAGGGGGTATTGTTTCGCTAGGTCGCCTTGCCTTGCGTAACTACTGTCTAGGTAGTCGAGCTTGCCCAGCTTAGCTGTTTGCTAGGCGCTGCCTTGCCTTAATGCATCGCCCGCCGTGCACGGCTTAAAATTTTGTATAAAAGGTCTAGCTGTTCAATATAAGGGTGGGTCAGCCGTGGGTTAAACAATAACGGCTGTTGCGTCCAAAAACATAGCCACCAATTGGTGGCAAGCAAATCTTTGCCCCAAGGGTGGCCATAAACCTCTCTTAAACAAAGCCCCCCCCTAATCCTCCGGCTTCTCTCTACTTTCCAATTCGCCATTTACCATTTTTACAATGAAGCCCAAGTAAATAAACATAAAAATTACCCGAAAAACTACAAATTTTACAGCGTACATGGCGGTAAAAAGAAATACCGCAGAGTACAAGTAAACAAAATTTTTGTTAGAAAGGATTGTTTTTAGTTCGGCCTTAAGATCAAAGGGGGCACTTTTGCCCTTGCGCCCAAGGTGTATTTTTACTGCACATATAATAGCCATAAGCGCAGTATAAAAAAGCACAACTACACAGAATGCTATAAGATCGCGCAACAACTTTTCAGTATTCATTACTGTTACCTTTTGCTTGTCATTTATTTACTTATACTCCAGAGTAGAAAATGGTCAAATAAAAGTCACTTAATCTAGGCTTAAAAATTACTTAATTTAGGCTTAAAAGTAATTTAATACAAATTAAGTCGATGCTATGTGACTAGATTGATGTATATAATCAAATAGATAGATTCTGTTTTTTTTTATAGAATACTGCAGCTATTCTTTTTAAAAAAGTTGCCGATACATTAGTGTTATTGTAGTGTTGCCATATAGACGTAATATGCAATAGGCTTGCATGTTTTACAGCTTTTTGATATTAACAACGGTTTTGTTTGGGTTTTAATATCTAATATTGTATATTTTAGTTAAAAAGGCTTGGTAAAAATGACTATTCGTTTAAAAATAATTATACTTTTACTGTGTTCAATTGTTACTATTGCGGTTGGAATTTCAGTTGTTACCAATATAACCGCCTCGCGCTTTAGCAAAGAACAATTTGCTTTAAACGCCGGCTCACAGCTTAATAGGGTCGAGGAACTTGTTGATTCCTTTTTGCGAACTGGCGAGCAAGTAAGCCGCTCACTTAGCAAAATGCCTGAAATGCAGCTTCCGGCTGGGGCACTGCCTAACTATAGCCAAACTACCGAACCCACACTACTTGATGCTGCAAATT